>JAVTVY010053430.1:0-25024 GCA_036873755.1 Hanleya hanleyi
TCTTCCACCCACTGTGGGCTGTGGGGGCTACCTCACCCGGCTGTTGGAACGGTGCTGAGGTCAGCGGTCTGTCACGTGGTGGTGGTGGTGGTGGTGGTGGTGGTGCTGTTGCTGGGGTAGACAGGGTTTTGTATTGGTCCATGAACGTCACGTACCGTTGAAGCGTCTCATTGTACCGTTGTACTTTCTCACTGTCGCTTAACCCCGGTCTCTGTAAGATCTGTTGCATCTCTCCATCGAGGCTGTTTATGGTCTTCACCGTAGGTTGGACAGGGTAGGGTGATTGGAGGTTTTGCAGGAACCGTGGTTCGACGAGGACCATTTTTTTCGTGTGGTTCATTGTCGGCCGAAGAGTCCACCCAATACTGGACCCAACACGGAAGCAGCCAACGGTGCTAAGATGGCCCCGAGAAAGCCGCCTTTCTGTAACACCTTTTTCTTTTGTGTTTGAGGGACCCGCTTGTGGACTAGGGTTCGGAGACCTGTCTTATGCTTGGCCAACTTGGTCTTCTGAGCCGGAGTCAGTGGTACGTTGCCTTTTAACAGGTTGTACCCGATCTCGCACAGACAGCGTACAAGGTCAGGGTCCGCACCGCGTACAATGGTTCGGACTAACTCGGGTGGGGCCGTCTTCAATACACGGAGCGTGGGAGCGTGCTTCCGTACTCGCGCAGACATCCTGTACAACTAATGCTAGAACCCACAACTCTGCCCTTTTTATCCACCTCACAGACAAAGTCAACCCTGCTGTGGTATTCATTCTTTTTATTATTCCCCATCATCAAACACACAGACCCCAGCTGGGGGCGCCACTGTGGGTGTGTTTACATTATTTTTGCATGTACACGTGGTGGGTCTCTCCGGGAAAGATGCCGGTCCGTAGTCGAAGGTGGTCGGGGGTGGCTTGCTTGAGGTCGAAGAGCATATACCCGTGCTGAGGGGTTGTGGCATCTTTGAAGGCTTCCAACGCAAACGGTGTGCGGCCGGGATACATCTGTCTCGCCAGGTGCAGCAGTTGAGTGGTATCTCTCGGGTACCAGGTAGTGGGCATTTAAGCTGATATTCCGATGTTCTTTGTTTTTACTGAACAGATTCTGCACAATGTAGATGATGCTGAGCCGTCGATGATGGCTGCCTTTGGAAAAGAGTTGGGTGACCCGTGCATCCGTCTCCGCCATGAGATCATCCACAGCCACCAAGGTGTCGGGTTCCAAATCGGCCAGGTTGGGTAGGCCTTCCACGAACGTGATGTGGGGCATTGCTGCATACGCTTCCTGCCATTCTCCGTAACACCACACGACTCGGGCAATGGGTGGAGTGATCATGCTGTCGGCGTGTTGAAGGAGCTTCCTGACGAAGTGCGTTTTGCCGGAGCCCGTCGGTCCTGCGATGACGCAGGTGAAGGGATGCTGCCACCGAGGGTCCATGGTTTGAGGTGTATCCGTTGTCGTGGTAACACGCTCTTGTAAATTTCGTACGAGTGAACTGGAGTGGTGGCGGGTACAACGTCGGTCGTCGTTGTCTGTTCACGTTCAGAGATGGTGCTGGGGGTGGGTACAACGTGGGTGGTCGTCGTCGTTGTCGGTTCACTGTGAGGGATGAAATCCGGTAGGTGTTGAGACGTAGTGGATGTACTTGGTGTAGGTGTAGAGCTCGACGGGGCTTGTACACAGGGTGTGGTGGTGGTGGTGGTGGTGGTGGTGACTGGGCTCGATACGACTGGTGCTCTCTGTAGACCCGTTTCACTGATGGCTGGTGTTCTCAGTTGGTTAAGTAACGTACTGACATAGGCTACGTCGTAAAACACACCTCCGTACAACACACTCAGCAGGGTTAGCAATAGCACCCCAAAGACCACTTGCGCTTTGCGCGTTTTGCGAGACGCTGTCTTCGGAGGCAGCTGCTGTTGGTCCATAGCACTGGGGTCGGACGTGGAATGAAGGAGGACGGCAGTGGTGTCTGGTTTTATAGTCGTTTCACCTGGTTGGCCGCGACCCAGGAATTGAAGGAACTGGGCCAGCCTTGCCATTTTACGAAATGAAACAGTTTGCCACGTCGACGTTCCGTTTTCAAAATCTGCTCCACCGTGTAGTAGTCTTGCTGTGTTTTTACAACAGGCTGTAATTCCGTGTCGTAAAACGTCCCCAGCAACGTTTCGCCTTGGAGATCTTCCAGTTCATAGACTCGCCGCTGTCGGGGTAGGCGCCGTTTAATCAGGAAGTGCTCATCGCTCCAGTTGGGCAAGTAACTTTTCTCGAACTTGCCCTTGACTTTACTGATCCGTACAGGGTCGCCGACCTTGTACACCGCCTTCGTCGTTCGCTGCGATGGCCTGGGGTACAAGACACGCCGGACTTGGGCTTCATTGCGTTGGGTCACGGTAATGGGGGCTCTCTCTATACTTCGATGATAGGCTCGATTGTAACCCTTCACCAGTTTCGGGAGAACATCGATGTACCGCCTTGTATTCTTATAGGTGAAATATTTATACATGCGGCCTTTGAATGTCCTGTTGAACCTCTCCACCACGGAAGCCTTGGTCTCGTTGTACGTATGGAAGAAAAACACCTTCTGTTTCTTGAGAAAGGCTTGGAACGGTCTGTTGAGGAATTCCGTGCCTTCGTCGGTTTGCAAATACAAGGGTTTGCGCCCGGTCTTGAAGATGTCTTTGAACGCCGCTATGAGATTTGCCCCCGTTTTCGTCCGGATGGGTACCACCCACGCATACTTGGATAGGATATCGATGCACGTCAAGATATACCGATTCTCATCGTTGTGTTTGGCAAAGGCGCTCATATCCACCAAATCCGCTTGCCACTGGGCATCTATTCCTCCCACGATGACCCGGTTCCGTAGAAAATGGCGACGGACAGATCGATGTAAGGTATAGGTGTCTTGTCTTCTTAACCAATCTCGGACTTGGGCACGTTGTACCCCCTGGGGTTTGGCCGCTCGATAGAGAGCCGACAATGCACTATAGGCTGCCGGACTGTCGGGACTGTAGTATAAGTTATCCAACACCTTCTCCCAGCGCTTCATGGTGACAAAATGATGATGGACCCTGGCTCTATCGTTTATTTATAACGGGTATATCTTGGGCCTGAGTTTCTTTCTGATTTTCTTCGTGGACTTCCACAGTGGCCATGGTCAATGACCAGTCCAACTCGTCTGATGACCGCTTGATAAGCACTTCATCCACATCCACCACGGCATCTTCCAATGCAGACCATAGATCAGGGTGAAGGGTAAAATGCACTGTACCTCCATCTAGCCGAGCCAATTGAGCAAAGAAAGGGCCGCGTCGGATGTACACATCGTGACACAAGTGGATGAGGTCGCCGTCCAGTTCACCAGACAACACCCGTTTGAATTTGGTCCAGCCCTCCCGGGACAGACGAATGTGAGCCGGGCACGGTTGTGTAGGGTCCGTGTCTCCCACCACCTCCTCCATGATATCGACCTTATCCGCATACACGTGCAGGAAAACCTCGGGGGTCAAGCTGAAATACGCCAGTACTATATGCTCCGTCATGGTCAGTACGTGAATGGTACCAGATTTCACTGTCTCTCGTATTTATAGGGAGAACCCCGTGAGATCAAAGGATCAGGTGGTCATGTCATTGGGCTGACTGAGTGTAGCGGGGTAATCAATGGCATCGTCGTCGGGTTCATGTAGTTGTTCATGGGGTTCAGCCATTGGCCCCGCGGCTTCATCACGGATTTTTTCTTCTTCTTCATCGTTCTGGCCCGTCATGTGTGTGTGGGTGGCTTCATGAGGTGACCCTGTCATTCCAGCCTCTGCGCATTCTATACATATAGTATTTTCTCCATCCGCTTTTTTTTCATTAGGTTCATCTAGTGCGTGTTCGATAGCATGAGCCCATGCCAATTGGTGGGGTGATCGATCGTCGGGTATAAATAACTGGTCCACCAGAGGGCCTATTTTCTCCAAGGCTGACCACAGAGAGGGAGTTAGGAGGAAACTTCGAGCCGGCTCTTGGTAGCGTCCCACCCGTGGGTAGAGCGCAGTATGGTATACGTAGTTGGCCTTGTCCAGGTGGATCAGGTGTCCGTCTAACTCCCCGCTCAACACCCGTTTAAACTTAGTCCACCCATCACGCTGTAGTGTCACCGTATTCGATAAAGTCTCAGGGGACGCCCTCCAATCCCCGCCACTATCTTCCACCAGAGTCACATAATCTTCATAAACGTATAATCCCACCTGGTAAGGTGTAAGGGGGAGGATGGCTCGTAGGACGGATGACATGCTTGGTCCAAATGTCGAACGGTGAATGACACACACTCTGTCTGACCCTGGTATTTATAGTGTCAATACCACAGCGCCAGGGTGAATAGGGCACAGACTAGTATGAGGCCAACCAGCCGGTGCTGGTTGCGGCGTGAGCGCTCGTGGTCCATAGCCCGAGCATCAAGGATGGCTGTCATAGTCCAGTAGTGGTGAGTGATGGCACGCCTCTCCATCGAGTGCACTCTGTGGAGGACCGCTTCTGTGAACTCGTTCAGGATCTGGCGTCGTCCCTCGTTGTCGTCGCCATCTGCAAACATGGACCGGACCACTGCTCGGTAACCCGTGAATGAATTCACCACGGTGGCATACTGTAAAATGCGAGTCGCATGGGGCTGGGTCTCCGCCATGGCTCTGTAGAAATGAAGGTGTGGGATCCAGAGGGACGTGTTTTATAGACCAGATGTAGCTCTACGGGTATAGTCCGTGATACGTACTATTCTGATGGGTTAGTCCAAAAAAAAAGGGAGCAACAACAACAACAACAGATTACAGATCAATCCTTTTATTATGCGTGAACAACATAGAAATGCATGTACTGACCTGTCTGTGGGAGGTTTCCCACAATGGCGTTCACCTTCGCGTCTTTTCGTGTACGTCCGTGTCTTTTCGTTAAAGTCCGTGTATCTTCGGTAAAGTCCGTAGGCATTGGGCAAGGAAGCTTTTTCCCGAGACCGAATCACCGCCAGACATGACTGCATCACCGCGGATGAATACATTCTTGCACTCACTCACACCACAGGTCGAGTGAGGTATCAAATTGAAGCATAGGTGAAGGAGCATTTAATGGACTGGGTGTGGAGTTGACATATCGATAAAAAATGGATATGACCTTGAACTGATCACGTGACCTCCCCGTGAGGGAAAAACCCCAGAACCAAGTCAGTACATGCATCCCATAGTCCCAGGTCACGCCCGATTCACGCAGACCGGAAGTGACGTCATACACCTGCGCACAACCGTGATGGAAAAAACCCAGAACCAAGTCAGGACATGCATTCCACACAGGCAGATGAGCAACTGCTACGGTGTAAAAGTCTTATTACAAGCGGCTAGGCAGGCAGGAGGACTGGTTGGCGGGGCTGGCTGGCTGATCAAGTCAGGTCAGGTAAGTCAGATTGAATACACCCTTTCCCTAAAAATCAACTCCTTTTATACATTTTACTACTCGCGGCCATCTTTTCCCACCTCCCACATGGCGGCCATCTTTTCCCACCTCCCACATGGCGGCCATCTTTTCCCACCTCCCACATGGCGGCCATCTTTTCCCACCTCCCACATGGCGGCCATCTTTTCCCACCTCCCACATGGCGGCCATCTTTTCCCACCTCCCACATGGCGGCCATCTTTTCCCACCTCCCACATGGCGGCCATCTTTTCCCACCTCCCACATGGCGGCCATCTTTTCCCACCTCCCACATGGCGGCCATCTTTTCCCACCTCCCACATGGCGGCCATCTTTTCCCACCTCCCACATGGCGGCCATCTTTTCCCACCTCCCACATGGCGGCCATCTTTTCCCACCTCCCACATGGCGGCCATCTTTTCCCACCTCCCACATGCCTCACACATGCGCACACCGCCCCATTTTACACACTTATGACGTCACACGCATGCGCAGTGTGGAGCATTCGACTCAATTTACGCTATATATACTACTAGGGCCTCATGGAGCTACTTGGCTGATTGCTAATCTCGGTTTTCAATAAAAATGATACCCGATATATCAACGAGAGAGTGCTTTCTTCATATCTACTTCATATAAGGGATATCATTCGTGTGACAATTCTTTGGTTTGGTTATAGAGTTGCTAGAATTTCTCATTAAATATGGCAACGCGAAACAACAACTGTATATAGGTATTACAATGGATATTGATTGCACACCTGTTTTAGCAGACCTGTTATCAAAATAATACTCTACGTCAATATGCAAAGATACAAAAAAAAGAACATTTCATAGTCCGCTCCTTCTCATCCACTAAGAGCGATGTAGAATCGTATGGTGTGTATATATTTTAGATATATCCCTATTTGTTTTCATCTAAATGAATTATAATGTATCTGGATCTCGTCTCGATTGGTACTGTTACATGAGACACCAGGGAGACCATAACACAGGATGAAGCGAAATTAAACACAAGCTTTGAACGCCAAAAATCCTGCTTTGGTGAACATGTGTATGGCCTTAGTAGGAGAATTCCTAAAGTCAATTTCCTTAGGGGGAGCTCCTCCTAACGAAATTACGCTTGAAAAGTGGATATTAATACTAAAGATGTTTTCAAATGTAATTTCCGTTAGATTCTGGAATATTGATATGCAGAAAAGTGTAAATATTGAAATTATAATTATTATCATCTTCATTCCTTCTCTTGGAGAGCGGTGTGATTGTATCCAACTGAGCAATGAAACGTGACTGTTCATATGAACAAATATAGGTAATCATACCCGGGCACCCTACAAAGCCATGTTCAACAAACTAGCCATTTTCAAGTTGCATTTATTTTTTAATCTGTTTGATTTATAATACTAAGACGGAGAATGTCGCCAGGGCCTTAATATACAAGCGTCTACTTCGTCATTCAATACTCAGTTGTCGTTCATCAAAAAATTTCCGCGTCCATAATCCAAGACCTAATTCATATAACAGCGTTAGCATCAAATTAAAAAAATATGTCATGGTATACATAAACATATGCTTGTTTCCTGTAAGAGAACTTTGAGCTCTCAGTTTTCAATGATGCCGACAAGACATCATGATGTTCCAAAAATCTCAATTCCTTATCGCTCATCATTAGTATTAATCCGTATGGTTTTCGTTGTGAATTAATTATCTAGAATATGATGTAGCTCAGTCACGCTTTGATTGTGCCTGATCATATGAAAACCATGAGGACCTTGAAGTACATGGGTTCATATGGCCCTAGCCCCAGGTTAACTCTACCAGGCCTGGGTGGGGCCAAAATGCCCCCTCCCCCCTCTTACCAAACTTTCTGCGCTATCTCCGGAATGACAAAAAATGAATAGCTCACACTCCGCGACTTTATAGTTCATAATATTGGGGTTATTTTGAGCCTACTTGCATAACCCCTCGAGTAGAGCATCATGTGTAAATTTAAGATGCCGGCCACGTGAGGTACCAGAAAAATCATTTTTCTTCAAAATTTCAGATTTTATGAGATGAAAAGTGGGCAAAAACTATTTTATTTCACATCACATTAATATCCATCTTTGATTTTTTTTTTTTTTTTACATTTTCTGGTAGAGCTTGACCCAGGGGTAAAGTGTGGTAAGTTTCAGACCCTAGCTCTAGGGGTAAGAAAAATAATTAGGGGGACGGGGGGAGGGGGCGAAATGGCCAGCTCTCACACCTGGACAGGTCCCAAAAAGCCCAGGCCAGATAGGGTTAAGCGGAATTAAACCAATGTAAATATGTAATTACATTTTATGTAAAGTCTTGAAACGTTTCCCAATATAGATACCATATGTTTTTCATTTCATGTATACTTCTAAGACAGTTATTCTAACTTCATTGGTTTCATCGTTTTCTATTTCGAAATTCAGCGGACCTCCAAGGAGCACACGTGGAAGATCCCACTGAAGTCAATCTCACGGTCATTGATCAACTGATACCAGGGTGTATCGTATGGTGTTCCATTTCGGCCATTTTTGCGTCGCGCGTCGCAGGCGACGGGAAGGGCGACGTCGCCCACGATGTCGCCCGCGACGTCGCCCTTCCCGTCGCCCTTCCCGTCGCGTTCTTATAATGTTAAGAGATAGAACGCGACGCGACGTCGCCCTTCCCGTCGCGCGGCGCTTTAATCAACACGACGCGATGGACGACGTCGCCCACGACGTCGTCCACGACGTCGCTCGCGACGTCGCCCATCCCGTCGCCCTTCCCGTCGCCCTTCCCGTCGCGTTCTTATAATGTTAAGAGATAGAACGCTACGCGACGTCGTTCTGTTTAAACGCGACGTCGCTAGCGACGTCGCCCTTCCCGTCGCCTGCGACGCGCGACGCAAAAATGGCCGAAATGGAACACCATAGTATCGCGTAACTCTTCTTCTATCACACGAAGGTACAACATGCTGTAATACGTCTGTGTTAATTTCTCATACAATCCGGTCTTATTAATTTCTCGCGATGTTGTTATTATTAGTCACAAAGTAATGTATGGAATGTTGTGGGTACCGCCTCACCAGATGGACAGTAACAGTTTGGAATGAACTTTCACAAACCTGTTACAGTCTGAATGCATTCTCCATTCTCCCCAACCACATATATTCTTAGTGTGTTCTCACAGCACTGGACACAACTGCTGCTAACTGTCCTGCTATAATAGGTATTTCGATTATTCGCACAATTTCTGCATGGATGACGGTTGAATATTGAACATCGGATCTGACGTTTGCCATTGTATATTTGTTGTGATGGGAATGTACTACAGTCTCTCTGTATTCCCACAGAAAGTTTATCATATTAATGTACTACAGTCTCTCTGTATTCCAACAGAAAGGCTATCATATTTATTCAAATGATCAAAATAAACCAGACGGTGTGCTCTTGGCAATTGGATCCAACAAAAATGTTTAAAATCTCGATTGTTTAACAATTTTCTTCGACAATTTGTTACCTTTAAACGTGACATTTTAAGGGGTGATGGAAAACGATGCCGGTGTACTGATAAGAACTCATATGGCAAAATAAAACATAATACAATATTTTGCTCGATGGATAATAGATTAGCACAGAGTCAAGTTGATAAATATAATAATGAAATTATTGCCTTGTTGTGAGGGGAATGTATACAGTTTTGTTGTCCCTCGGCTGTGCATATTGCCCTCGCCTGCGGCTCGGGCAATATGCACATCCTCGGAGCAACAAAACTGGATATTCCCCTCACACCAAGGCAATATTTTTATATCACCGAATTTCACGTGGTGTTTGTTGTTGAGAATCAGAGTGACTCTACAGACATGAATGTCATTCTTCATATGTAGTAGAACTGAAGAAAGTTGCATAGCCTCCAACATGAACATATCCAACCTCAATTTTCTTCATCGCGAGTATTAGGCCCGGAATTCCTAGTTGAACGCGCTTCCGGTGAACGTTATCCATTTTTCAGAAATTGAGTCCTTCTCTCACGGAATCCTCTCCTGTAATTTAGCTTGTTTTCATAATAATGTTGTGTGATTGGTTGAACTTTAGAATCAATTTTATTGCACGAAATATCTCTTTCATTTAGCGACGTGTAACTTCTTTATGGATTACGGTTGCCTGTTGAATGTCAGATCTTACTCTTGTATTTATAGATATTTACAATCACAAACAAAGAAACATTTATTTGTTAATATTTTGGGGATGCTTATACTCATACTGAATGCAGCATTTGACGCTTATATATCTTATTATTGTAGAAAATAATTTCTACATATCAAATTTACGGGGAGGATATAATAATTGAGTCCCTACAATTAGCAACACCAAAATAATTCCTCAGAACGTAGAGCGTGGAACCATTTAAGCAGTATATATGTTCATGGTATTGGAAAGAAGAGTTTAAAAATAAACCCGAGTGAGATCTATTTGAACTCGGGGAAAAACAATATTAAAGCCAGCTAAACTATTCAGTTGTTTTTCTTTGAACACCTTAATATAAGAGAAACATTGTCCTAACTCTTTTTGAGAGCAGGCCTACCTAGATTTTTCGGGGAAACACAAATATCTGTGCTGTCAATTAACGGGGACGTGTTTGGTATACAAATATAAATCATCATTTCTTAGTAACCGAGGAGGAAATGATAGCCTTTCTAATAACAAAGAAACCTTCACCTGTTCACTAAGGACTGGTTGTCACTACCGCGTTCCAAGGAGGACAACGTCACTGAAAGCCTAACGTCTCTTGGAGATCACTAGATCTAGGCGTTATAGATGTTTGTTAGACTATATTTTTCTTCCCCTTTGTTAGTCCGCAGGATTTAATTCCAAACGATGTGTGCTTGTACACTCGACGTAAACCATAGCTAGCAAACAACTTTGATCAAAACTATATTCAGATCGAAGAATAATTGGCAGTGTTGAGAATTCCACGACAGCAATATCCCGTTGTCTAGGTAGTATACATTGGCAACTGAAACTTGACAACTCAAATATGATAATAAAAGGACTGGTAGAAGTCATTAATATCGCAATTCGACTTTAAGGGTTGACAAGCGATGTTACACAGCCGAGACGGCGATCAGCCCCCAATATGAAAAGTGGGGGACCAAGTACCACATCAATAGTTGAGTAATTTTGTTTTTTATCTCTAGAGGTATAGATTTTTAAAGGCGGTAAATTGTGAACATCTTTCGTCTAAGGTCTTCTCTGAAAATGTACCAAAGTGCGTAAATGAAGGCTAAATTTTCAAAAATGTCCCGAGAGCGCATAGCCGGGCAAACCCACTTCGCGGGAGGGGGTCCCCACCCGATCCCATCCCGATTTACCCTCGCCCCAATGTTACATGCTTCCGCCGTGCCTGTGTTAAGAGATTATCGCAAATCAACGATACTAGCGAGAAAAACACGTATACGAGAGAGAGAGAGAGAGAGAGAGAGAGAGGGAGAGAGAGAGGTACACACAGACAGACAGACAGACAGTAGGACAGACATACATATACTAGAGAAAGATAATCACATAACGATTTGATGGATCTAGAACACATGACGGCTAATCACATAACGATACGATTGAACTAGAACACATGCTTAATCACATAACGATACGATTGATCTAGAACACATGAGTAGTAGGGAAAGGACCGATCGAGCCTCATTGACCTTTGACCTCAGAAATTTGCATATGACGTCACTTCCGGTTGGGGTGAATGAGGCGTGACCTTAGGACATGTCTAGACTTGTTTGTTATGTACTGGGGTTTTTCCCCACAATGGCATGCCGCCATGTTGGAGCCGCCATGTTGGATGCCATCTTGAATTTTGTGGAAAAGGGGACGTATTCCTCCGCGGTGATGCGGTCTGGCGGTGATGCGGTCGCGGAAGAAAGCTTCCGCGGAGAAAAAGTAGTCCCTAGACTTGAAATACGCTGCATGGTACGATTGGGTCGAGTGAGGTATCAAAGTGAAGCATTCGTGAAGGGGCATCTGATGGGCTGGGTGTGGGGTTGAAATATCGGCATTCTGCGCATGCACGGTGGCCAAAGGGTATGAAAATAGACGTGTTGGAGCTAGGGGAGCCCCTAATGGTCCAATGGGGTCGAGTGAGGTATCAAAGTGAAGCATTCATGAAGGGGCATGTGATGGGCTGGGTGTGAGCTTGAAATATCGGCATTCTGCGCATGCGCGGTGGCCAAAGGGTATGGAAATAGACGTTTTGGGATCTAGGGGAGCCCCTAATGGGCCGATGGAGTCGTATGAGGTATCAATGTGAAGCCTATGTGAAGGGGCATCCAGTCATGGGTGGGTGCATGTAAAAATTTTCCTGAAAAAAAAACGGAGCACGGACTTTATCGAAAAATCCTGGAAAATGCCTATATGGGGTATGGGGGTATATAGGTCGCCGGGCTTAACGGGGCTGGCCTATCAATAGAGTTATCTCCCCCTAGTTCCAGGGTGGGTGTATGTAAAATTTTTCCTGAAAAATACGGAACACGGACTTTATCCTAAATTACGGAAAATGCCTATATGGGGTATGGGGGGTATAGGACCATCCTGGGAAACCTACTGCTCGACATTTGCGGTATAGATTGTGGGGTCTCGTTTTCTAAGTCTCGTCAAGACAAACATGATAGGAAGTGTCGCGGAGCGAATCGTTGAAATTTTTGGAAAAAGTTCAGGGAGACCCATATAGTCCCATACTAGGGGTATAGGATCAATGTTTGTCCCACTGGGAAACCTACTTCTAGACATTTGCAGTATGGTTGTTTGGATTTGTTTTCTTAGTCTCGTCAAGACAAACATGATAGGAAGTGTCGCGGCACGAAACGGTGAAATTTTTGAAAAAAGTCACCGAGACCCATGTAGACCCATATAGTCCCATACTGGGGGTATAGGACCAATGTTTGCCCCACTGGGAAACCTACTTCTAGACATTTGCGGTGTGGTTGTTTGGATTTGTTTTCTTAGTCTCGTCAAGACAAACATGATAGGAAGTGTCGCGGCACGAAACGGTGAATTTTTTGAAAAAAGTCACCGAGACCCATATAGACCCATATAATCCCATACTGGGGGTATAGGACCAATGTTTGTCCCACTGGGAAACCTACTTCTAGACATTTGCGGTATGGTTGTTTGGATTTGTTTTATTAGTCTCGTCATTTAGAACATGATAGGAAGTGTCCTGGAGCGAAACGGTGAAATTTTTTAAAAAAGTCACCGAGACCCATATAGACCAATATAGTCCCATACTGGGGGTATAGGACCAATGTTTGTCCCACTGGGAAACCTACTTCTATACATTCGCGGTATGGTTGTTTGGATTTGTTTTCTTAGTCTCGTCAAGACAAACATGATAGGAAGTGTCCCGGCACGAAACGGTGAAATTTTTGGAAAAAGTCACCGAGACCCATATAGACCCATATAGTCCCATACTGGGGTATAGGACCAATGTTTGTCCCACTGGGAAACCTACTTCTATACATTTGTGGTATGGTTGTTTGGATTTGTTTTCTTAGTCTCGTCAAGACAAACATGATAGGAAGTGTCCCGGCACGAAACGGTGAAATTTTTGAAAAAAAGTTCAGGGAGACCCATATAGACCCATATACGGGTTATGGGGGTATAGGACCAATGTTTGCCCCACTGGGAAACCTACTTCTAGACATTTGCGGTATGGTTGTTTGGATTTGTTTTCTTAGTCTCGTCAAGACAAACATGATAGGAAGTGCCGCGGAGCGAATCGGTGAAATTTTTGAAAAAAGTCACCGAGACCCATATAGACCCATATAGTCCCATACTGGGGGTATAGGACCAATGTTTGTCCCACTGGGAAACCTACTTCTAGACATTTGCGGTATGGTTGTTTGGATTTGTTTTATTAGTCTCGTCATTTAGAACATGATAGGAAGTGTCCTGGAGCGAAACGGTGAAATTTTTTAAAAAAGTCACCGAGACCCATATAGACCAATATAGTCCCATACTGGGGGTATAGGACCAATGTTTGTCCCACTGGGAAACCTACTTCTATACATTCGCGGTATGGTTGTTTGGATTTGTTTTCTTAGTCTCGTCAAGACAAACATGATAGGAAGTGTCCCGGCACGAAACAGTGAAATTTTTGGAAAAAGTTCGAGGTCTGTCTATAGCCCCATATAGACCCATATAGACCCATATACTGGGATATAAGCCCAATGTATGTATAAATCCATACGGGGTGGACATGTTGGAGTCTAGGTGAGTCCCTGGTGGTCCAATGGTGTCACATGAGGTCTTATTTTGAAGCTCTCATGCAGGAGCACTTGACTACACTAATGGTTCGTACGTTGTCAATACTCTGCGCATGCGCATGCGCAGCCTGGCCGTAGTATAGAAAGCAGGCATTTTTGGGTGTGTGTGTGTGTGGGTGTGTTTGGGTTAGAGATGGGCTATTCACGGTTCGAATGGGTCGTGTGGGGTATCCATGTGAAGCCTATGTGAGGGAGCATCTGCTGGCGTGGATGTGGGGTAGAAATAGGGTCATTCTGCGCATGCGCGGTAGCCAAAGGGTATGGAAATAGACGTGTTGGGGTCTAGGTGGGCTCCTCATGGGCCTATTGTGTCGAGTGAGGTATCCATGTGAATCCTAGGTGGAGGAGCATCCACCTGGACTAACATTCACGTGGTTTGGTGGGTCTGCGATAGTCAGAGCTTGAACCCCCAAAAAGGGGATTGTAAATTAACCTGGGAAGGATGGGCAGTTCCATTTGGACCAATCAGCGGTCGAGAAAAAAGGGCCAATGAGCGATCGATAAAAGAACCAATGGACGGGTACTAGGTACACATCTGCGCCTACATCCGGGTACTAGGATGCTTCCGCCTACGTCCGCGCCTACATCCAGGTTCTTGTACACCCGGGTAATGTTTTCTGGACATGGATGGGTTACCTTTGGCTCCATTCTAGGCCACTGATACGGTGTTCAAAGCCAGTTTCATGCATTATGCTCATATAACGTGTTGGACGAGTCTTCACTCACCGTCTTCCTTTACACGCACCTCAATGAAATGCCCGCTCCAAACCTAGACCAAAACACGTACTTGGTCTGTGGGATGATTTCATTGGCTCTCTATTTTACTATAGTGCTCTTGTATTCTAACATTGATGGGTTACATTTTGGTCCCATCCTACACCACTGATTTCAGTTTGACTGAATCTCCACATTGGGCATTTATGCATTATGAATAAAACACACAAGACAGGGTTTTTTGGTGAGATCTCATTTTTTTTATTCAGTGAACAACAACAACGTGAGAACAACCACGTGAAAACTGAAGCCCAGAACAAGGGGCTTGTACATTGAAAGAACTGAAGCCCAGAACAGGGGCTTGTACATTGAAAGAACTGAAGCCCAGAACAGGGGGCTTGTAAACTTAAGCCCAGAACAGGGGGCTTGTGTACATTGAAAGAACTTAAGCCCAGAACGGGGCTTGTACATTGAAATGATGGGCGGCCCAGTCATATACGAGTACATCGCGGTCCTCGGCCTTGGGGTACTCGTCAAACATCTGTACGATGGTAGATAAGGGTCTTCCCGGCATCGATGGTACAGGTAAAACAAGCAATATTGTCCGCACACGCTACTGGTCAGGCTTTGCAACGTTTGACTGTTCCAACACCACGTCTCTGTGCCTTGATCCATGAAGTCTGTTAAATCGGGATGGAGGGGTGGCAGGCCGTACGGGTCAAAGTATTCGCCCTGCTGTTCTGTCAAGTACACGCCCACCCAATGTTCACCGGGCCGATCCATCGGGTCCGTGTTGAGAACGTAAGCAGCAGGATACATACGGTCTAATGGGAACACATCTCGGGCGAACACCCCTTGAAACACCATACGTGTCTCTGGGTCATTCTCCAGCACGGTGGTTATCTGGTCTGTATCCATGTTAGGTGGAGAAGTCACACAGGATGTTGCGCGCCTTGTCCACTTGAATGATGTTGTCAAACTCGGCGTAGCAGATCACATTGACGGTGCTCCGGAGGGCTCGTGCAAAGTGGATTTCCAACCGTAAATTGCCTTGCTTGGCGAGGGCCAGCTGATGGTCGTTCTCTAAGGTGGGCGTCAAATCGAAACAGATCAACGTGTATCCGTTCCCGTAGTCCTCCCGACTGATGAAATTCCCTTCGTCCTGGTTGATTTGACCGGTGGCTGTAAACAGGCTCTGATAGGCTCGAATGAAATTCGCGCGCCCAAAGTTCGGTGTTAAGGCCGTGGCTGGCACCTGTTGTCCATCCACATGCAGGGCCACAAAATTGATGCCGAAATGTTTAAAGTCAAACGGATTCTCTGGGTAGGCTCCACTGAAACTGGTATTTTCCACACAGGCCAGGATCAATCGCTTGGGTAGTTCCCCCAGGAACAGGTTTTCTTTGCTGGCGCTCATATTTCCAGCAGACACAGAGAACACTTTGGTTTGTACACGTCGGATAGGGTACTGGGCTGGTTTTGTTTCCAAGGCTTTCAGGTGTCCCAATTGAACGGCTGGATTCGGTTTCACTTTTCGGACATACAGGACTGCGTCTTCGATGACAATCTTATAGTCAGCTGCATGCCCGTCTACGTTAGTGGCCATCAAGGCGAAGGTCGGAGGCGCCCGTATCAGTCGGATTTTGATGGGGATCTTGTTCAAGAGGTATCGGTCTTGCATGAACATGCTGCGTGCAGTCGACCCATGAGATCCACCGCGACGCCGTTCGCGGTCAAAGCCTTCCGTTTGCTATATCCCGTATTGTCGTTCTCTGCGCCCATGTGCTCGGCTTTGTCCTGGTAGAATAAAGCGGGTGTCAGTTGAGATTTTTTAGCCTCTCGCCCATGCGACAACAGCGTCTCGATGTAGGCTCGATAGGGGTACGTGTTGGTCGAGTCTCTGATGAGTTTGTCGCTGAGAAATATATCCACCTGTTGAAACATCGAGTGCAGCCAGAGATTCGTCGGGCCCACCGTTGCTTGGTCGGCGATTCTGGTGCCATCTCCATTGACGATCTTGGCTTTCACATACAAGTATGTATGGGCTAAATCCACATAGACCGTATCCGCATTACTGATGGTGAACTCGATGGGCCCTGTTGCGTTGATGCTGGACAGCGGGAGATGCTCCACCCATAATCCTTGTTCGGCACTGGTCTGTGTGGGCGGGACGGTCCACAAATCAAATTCACTGTTGGTGGAGGGGCAGGACTCTGCGTGGATCAAGGACATGTTTAACAAAAGATATCCTGGGTCTTCGATGTGCGTCGTCGCTGGGTCGGTCGTCGACTGGTGCGTGGTCTCGGTGGGGCAGGTCTTTTATTCCCTACGGTGCGTTGTGCTTTGGCCACCAAGACGCCTCCTGCTTCTTTGGCCCACCGTTCCAAGGCTTCTTTGGGTGCCGTACTTCCCAAGACATCACCGGCCACTTGCAGTCCACTGCGTACCGCTTGTTTGCCGATTGCTTTCACCCCACGCGTCACCAAGGGCAGGAACGTTTTGACGATGCTCCCGAGTATGTTCCCCAGTCCATGTCCATGTCCACGTTGCATGCGTGCACCACTAAAAACCGGAAAGCCACCCCCGGCCTGTTGGGCATAATAGTCCATATAGCTGCGTGCATCGCACTCGTAAGGTACTTTCATTATGCGAAGTGGGGAGCACGTGCTTGTCGAAAATGAAGTGTCAGCACCACTTTCCCGCGTTCGAATGCCACCGGTCGTCCCGTGTCATCTCTTATATCCACCGTGATCGTGTTGATGTGGGTTTGTCGTACGGGCAGGTAGAGGATGTGGGTGAAACTGTGGGTGACTTGATCCCCATACAACTTTTTAATGGGCACCATCCGTAACAGAGATGTGTTGATATCGCCCACGATGTGGTTGTCCACCACGTCCGAGTAGACGTAGAGTCCGTACATACCCGACTTCATATCCATCGGGATCTCGCCTTGGTGGGCGGTGGGACCAGCGAACGTCTGTAGATCGAAGCCCAGCATTTGCTGTAGGATAGGACTCAGTACGACATTCGCGTTGGCGTTGACGATAAGCTTTGCCTTGTCGTTGTGTGCGTTGTAATCGAAGTCCACGTGATTCTTGAAGGGATAGGCTTTGATGGCTTTTGAAGTATTCGTGACCTCCCGTAGAGCCTTATAATGCAACAGTCGTGACAGCCCACCCATGAACTCCTTGGGAGTATCGTATTGGCCTTCGGGGAGGGTGAGTCGGGTGTCTTTTCCTTCGTAGGTCACCTCGTACCACACTTCATTGGCTCGCACGTTGTACCACGAGTAAGGGTATTGGATATCCACGAGGCCACATTCCCATCGTCCAGGTAAATGCAACGGTTGCGGTAACTGGGTCATGTACTTGGCCACGCTGTTGTCAGGAAACACATCCAGCGAACTGTTACTGGGTAGGGTGAGGTAAAACATGGCGACTGAGCTGTCCTGCTGCTGCTGTTGGTTTTAATAGGTGTTCCAGGCCTTGGGCGGTTGTGTCCGGCGTCGTGTTCGTCGCGTTGACTTGCTACGTGTCACGGCTCTGGAGATGTGGGGTGTCCTGATCAAGGGTGGTTTTTTAAAGGTTTGAAAAGAAGGTGCCCGTTGTGGTGATGGAGTTTTGGGGGTTGACTCCGGTTCCCATTCGGCTTCCCAAGAAGGTAGTGGGCCACTCGGCGATTGCTGGGTTCGCTGCATAAAGGCCCAGCGGTGGGGGTTCCCCACCAATTCCTGTGGTACATGCATGTCTTTCAAGCCTTGAGCGAAGACCTCCCATCCTCGAGGATCCGTGTGCGACCTGCGTTTACGCATCAGGTCATTCACTAAATCCGTCATGTGCGTACCGGGGACCACCTGATTCTGTATCAGTAGTTCGCCTTTATCATTCCAAGTCATGTTAGGATTCTGTTTCATCCGTTGTAATACCAGGCCAGCTTGTTTCTTGAACGATGCAGGTACACTCTTCAGCACTTCGTCTTCCACCCACTGTGGGGCTGTGGGTGGTACCCCTGGTAATGGCGACTGTTGGAGCGGTGCTGAGGTCGGCGGTGTCTCACGTGGTGGTGGTGGTGGTGGGGTAGAGAGGGTTTTGTATCGGTCCATGAACGTCATGTACCGTTGAAGCGTCTCATTGTACCGTTGTACTTTCTCACTGTCGCTTAACCCCGGTCTCTGTAAGATCTGTTGCATCTCTCCATCGAGGGTGTTTGTGGTCTTCACCGTCGGTGGGACAGGGTAGGGTGATTGGAGGTTTTGAACGAACCGTAGTTCGACGAGGATCATTTTTTTCGTGTGGTTCATTGTCGGCCGAAGAGTCCACCCAATACTGGACCCAACACGGAAACGGCCAACGGTGCTAAGATGGCCCCGAGAAAGCCGCCTTTCTGTAACACCTTTTTCTTTTGTGTTTGAGGGACCCGCTTCTGGACTAGGGTTCGGAGACCTGTCTTATGCTTGGCCAACTTGGTCTTCTGAGCCGGAGTCAGTGGTACGTTGCCTTTTAACAGGTTGTACCCGATCTCGCACAGACAGCGTACACGGTCAGGGTCCGCACCGCGTACAATGGTTCGGACCAACTCGGGTGGGGCCGTCTTCAATACACGGAGCGTCGGGGCGTGCTTCCGTACTCGCGCAGACATCATGTACAACTAATGCTAGAACCCACAACTCTGCTCTTTTTATCTACCTCAGAGACAAAGTCAACCCTGCTGTGGTATTCATTCTTTTTATTATCCCCATCATCAAACACACACACCCCAGCTGGGGGCGCCACTGTGGATGTGTTTACATTATTTTTGCATGTACACGTGGTGGGTCTCTCCGGGAAAGATGCCGGTCCGTAGTCGAAGGTGTTCGGGGGTGGCTTGCTTGAGGTCGAAGAGCATATACCCGTGCTGAGGGGTTGTCGCATCTTTGAAGGCTTCCAACGCAAACGGTGTGCGGCCGGGATACATCTGTCTCGCCAGGTGCAGCAGTTGAGTGGTATCTCTCGGGTTTTTGAAGACCACCAGGTAGTGGGCATTTGAGCTGATGTTCCGATGTTCTTTGTTTTTACTGAACAGATTCTGCACAATGTAGATGATGCTGAGCCGTCGATGGTGGCTGCCTTTGGTAAAGAGTTGGGTGACCCGCGCATCCGTCTCCGCCATGAGATCATCCAGAACCACCAAGGTGTCGGGTTCCAAATCGGCCAGGTTGGGTAGGCCTTCCACGAACGTGATGTGGGGCATTGCTGCATACGTTTCCTGCCATTCTCCGTAACACCACACGACTCGGGCAATGGGTGAGGTGATCATGCTGTCGGCGTGTTGAAGGAGCTTCCGGACGAAGTACGTTTTGCCGGAGCCCGTCGGTCCTGCGATGACGCAAGTGAGGGGATGCTGCCACCGAGGGTCCATGGTTTCAGGTGTATCCGCTGTCGTGGTAACCCGCTCTTGTAAATTTCGTACGAGTGAACTGGAGTGGTGGCGGTGGGTACAATGTCGGTCGTCGTTGTCTGTTCACTGCGAGTGATGATGGTGGTGGGTACAACGTGGGTCGTCGTTGTCTGTTCACTGTGAGGGATGAAATCCTGTGGGTCTTCAGACGTAGTGGGTGTATTTGGTGTAGGTGTGGAGCTTGGTGTGGAGCTCGACGTGGCTTGTACACGGGGTGTGGTGGCGACTGGACTCGATACGGGGTTGACTGGTGCTATCTGTAGACCGGTCTCACTGATGGCTGGTGTTCTCAGTTGGTTAAGTAGCGTGCTGACATAGGCTACGTCGTAAAACACACCTCCGTACAACACACTCAGCAGGGTTAGCACTATCACCACAAAGCCCACTTGCGCTTTGCGCGTTTTGGGAGACGCTGTGTTCAGAGGCAGCTGCTGTTTGTCCATAGCACTGTCGAACGTGGAATGAAGGATGACGGCAGTGGTGTATGGCTTTATAGTCGTTTCACCTGGTTGGCAGCGACCCAGGAATTGAAGGAACTGGGCCAGCCTTGCCATTTGACGAAATGCCAGTTTGCCACGTCGACGTTCCGTTTTCAAAATCTGCTCCACCGTGTAGTAGTCTTGCTGTGTTTTTACGACAGGCTGTAATTCCGTCTCGTAAAACGTCCCTAGCAACGGTTCCCCTTGAAGATCTTCCAGTTCATAGACTCGCTGCTGTCGGGGTAGGTGCCGTTTAATCAGGAAGTGTTCATCGCTCCAGTTGGGCAAGTAACTTTTCTCAAATTGACCTTTGACTTTACTGATCCGTACAGGGTCCCCGACCTTGTACACCGCCTTCGGCGTTCGCTGCGATGGCCTGGGGTACAAGACACGCCGGACTTGGGCTTCATTGCGTTGGGTCACGGTAATGGGGGCTCTCTCTATACTCCGATGATAGGCTCGATTGTAACCACTCACAAGTTTCGGGTGAACATCGATGTACCGCCTTGTATTCTTATAGGTGAAATATTTATACATGCGGCCTTTGAATGTCCTGTTGAACCTTTCCACCACGGAAGCCTTGGTCTCGTTGTACGTATGGAACAAAAACACCTTCTGGGCTTTCAGAAACTGTTGGAACGGTCTGTTGAGGAATTCCGTGCCTTCGTCGGTTTGCAAATACAAAGGTTTGCGCCCGGTCTTGAAGATGTCCTTGAACGCCGCTATGAGATTCACCCCCGTTTTCATCCGGATGGGTACCACCCACGCATACTTGGATAGGATATCGATGCACGTCAAGATATACCGATTCCCATCGTTGTGTTTGGCAAAGGCGCTCATATCGACCAAATCCGCTCGCCACTGGGCATCTATTCCTCCCACGATGACCCGGTTCCGTAGAAAATGGCGACGGACAGATCGATGTAAGGTATAGGTGTCTTGTTTTCTTAACCAATCTCGGACTTGGGCACGTTGTATCCCCTGGGGTTTGGCCGCTCGATAGAGAGCCGACAATGCACTATAGGCCGCCGGACTGTCGGGACTGTAGTATAAGTTATCCAACACCTTCTCCCAGCGCTTCATGGTGACAAATGATGATGGACCCTGGCTCTATCGTTTATTTATAACGAGTATATCTTGGGCCGGAGTTTCTTTCTGATTTTCTTCGTTGGCTTCCACAGTGTCCATGGCAAATGACCAGTCCAACTCGTCTGATGACCACTTGATAAGCACTTGATCCACATCTACTACGGCATCTTCCAATGCAGACCATAGATCAGGGTGAAGGGTAAAATGCACTGTACCCCCATCTAGCCGAGCCAATTGAGCAAAGAAAGGGCCGCGTCGGATGTACACATCGTGACACAGGTGGATGAGGTCGCCGTCCAGTTCACCAGACAACACCCGTTTGAATTTGGCCCAGCCCTCCCGAGACAGACGAATGTGAGCCGGGCACGGTTGTGTAGGGTCCGCATCGCAGATGTCTCCCACCTCCTCCATGATATCGACCTAATCCGCATACACGTGCAGGAAAACCTCGGGGGTCAAGCTGAGATACGCCAGTATTATATGCTCCGTCATGGTCAGTACGTGAATGGTACCAGATTTGACTGTCTCTCGTATTTATAGGGACAACGCCGTGAGATCAAAGGATCAGGTGGTCATGTCACTGGGCTGACTGAGTCTAGCCGGGTAATCAATGGCATCGTCGTCTGGTTCATGGCTAGACATTTGTTCATTGGGTACTGCCACTGCTTCTCTCAGGCCACGAGCCCACTCCAACTCGTCTGATGACCGCTCGTCCGGTGTAAACAGCTGGTCCACGATAGGCACCACTTTCTCGAAGGCTATCCACAGATCGGGGTCTAGGGTGAAGCTTCGCGTAGGGTCTTGGTAGCGGCCCAGGCGTGGGAAGAAGGGTCCACGGTATACGTAGATGGCATTGTCTATGTGGATGAGGTGTCCATCGAGCTCGCCGCTCAACACCCGTTTAAATTTGGTCCAGCCGTCACGGTGTAGCGTAACCGTATTCGATACGGTCTCAGCGGGCGACCAGCAAACATCTCCACGGTCTTCAACGAGGGTGACTTTATCTTCATAGACGTGTAACCCCACCCGGGGTGTAAGGGGAATGATGGCTCGTAGGACTGGTGACATGCTTGATCCAATGACGAACGGTGAATGACACACACTCTGTCTGACCCTCGTATTTATAGTCAGGTCCCACTGTCAATGCCACAGCGCCAGGGTCAATAGGGCACAGACCATGACTAGGCCAACCAGCCATCGCTGGTTCCGGCGTGAGCGCTCGTGGTCCATAGCCCGAGCATCAAGGATGGCTGTCATAGTCCAGTAGTGGTGAGTGATGGCACACCTCTCCATCGAGTGCACTCTGTCGCGGACCGCTTCTGTGAACTCGTTGAGGATCTGGCGTCGCCCCTCGTTGTCGTCGCCATCTGCAAACATGGACCGGACCACTGCTCGGTAACCCGTGAGTGAATTAACCACGGTTACATGCTGTAAAATGCGAGTCGCATAGGGCTGGATCTCCGCCATGGCTCTGCAACCGTAGAAATGAAGGTGTGGGATCCAGAGGGACGTGTTTTATAGACCATGTCACACATGCGCGCCTAGATGTAGCTCTACGGGTGTAGTCCGTGATACGTACTATTCTGATGGGTTATGTGGCTCCTATAGAGATAGTACCTTATCGACAATGGGGACTACTTGTTCCAAAGCCGTCCATAGATCGGGGTCCAGGGTAAAACCACCGTCGTTCAGACAGAGGAGTCGAGCGGAAAAGGGACCGCAGAAAATGTAGACGTCGTCACACAGATGAATGCTATCACCGTGCAGGTCACCCAACAACACCCGTTTCAAGGTAGTCCATCCTTCCGGTGACAAAGAGACGTGCGATTTGGGTTCAGTCGTACACCAACACCTAAGTCCGCTATCGATGAGGTCCACTCGTTTGGGGTACAACAATAGGGTGCAGCCAGGTGTAAGCCTCCGGGTAGCCACAGTCCCTTCTTTCACCTCGGGGTGTAGTAAGTCATCCACCTCGGGGAGTACATCTTTCAGTGCCATCCATAAGGGTGGACAGAGTGTGATATAGGTACCTCCACTCTGTTCCAACCGGGGAAAAAGGGAATCCTCTCCAGCAGTGCGTATGTGCACGCCGACTTCCACGTGCATGAAATCCCTTTCGGGGTCTTTTCCCTGTAACAATCGTGTCAATAGAGTCCAGCGTGATAGCGATAACAAAATCTTCACCTTCTGCGGTGCGTCTTGGACCAGCTCCAGGTGATCGTCATTGACGATGAGGTAGACGTCGGACGTCAGTTGGAATAACGCAAGCTCTGTTCCGCTCGCTGCCATGGTGGGGAATGAAAAGCGAACGGTTAGAGAGGTGGCTTTATAGTGTACCTGTTGGGTAGGGTTTTATACACCGTGCGTGGCACTTGTTATACTCGCTTGCGCCATAAGGTCAATAAGGTTAGAAATGCGCTTTTTTCTACTACGCCCTGTGACGGCCCTTCGTGAATGGGCGTAACCTGTGAACATCATAGGAATGCATGTACTAACCTGTCTGTGGGGTTTTTCCACAATGTCGCTCACCTTCGTGTCTTTTCGGGTACGTCCATACAGGGTGCAGTTTTCGACACTAGATGGCGGCTCCAAAATGGCGGCTCCAAAATGGCGGCTCCAACATGGCGGCTCCAAAATGGCGGCATGCCATTGTGGGGGAAAACCCCAGTACATAACAAACAAGTCTAGACATGTCCTAAGGTCACGCCTCATTCACCCCAACCGGAAGTGACGTCATATGCAAATTTCTGATGTCAAAGGTCAATGAGGCTCGATCGGTCCTTTCCCTACTACTCACATGACGGTTAATCACATAATGATATGATTGAACTAGAACACATGAAGCTTAATCACATAATGATACGATTGAACTAGAACACATGACGGTTAATCACATAATGGTACGATTGAACTAGAACACATGACGGTTAATCACATAATGATACGATTGAACTAGAACACATGACGGTTATAATCACATAACGATACGATTGAACTAGAAAACATGACGGTTAATCACATAATGATACGATTGAACTAGAACACATGAAGATTAATCACATAATGATATGATTGAACTAGAACACATGACGGTTAATCACATAATGGTACGATTGAACTAGAACACATGACGGTTAATCACATAATGATACGATTGAACTAGAACACATGACGGTTATAATCACATAACGATACGATTGAACTAGAAAACATGACGGTTAATCACATAATGATACGATTGAACTAGAACACATGAAGATTAATCACATAATGATATGATTGAACTAGAACACATGACGGTTAATCACATAATGGTACGATTGAACTAGAACACATGACGGTTAATCACATAATGATACGATTGAACTAGAACACATGACGGTTATAATCACATAACGATACGATTGAACTAGAAAACATGACGGTTAATCACATAATGATACGATTGAACTAGAACACATGAAGATTAATCACATAATGATATGATTGAACTAGAACACATGACGGTTAATCACATAATGGTACGATTGAACTAGAACACATGACGGTTAATCACAT